>QQNG01000067.1:0-11235 GCA_003666085.1 Pseudocercospora crystallina | reverse complement strand
GCCTTTAAAGACGCGTTTTTTAACGTGTTTACGGAGGAGATATACCGGAAAGCCGTTAAGGCTTTAGGTCTAGTCCCTATTAACGCGTAGGTAGTTATTAACCGCCTTAACGTACGCCTATATACCCTACTAGGACTACTACTCTAAGAGATACTATAGTAGTCTAAGACTCTAAGTAATACGTAAAAGTTTAGATTATAATCTAGGCTTATTAATAATACTATTACTCGGTCTACTATAATAGCTAAAAATAGCTTCTCTAAGCTTATAAAAGGTGCCGAAGTAATACTATATTAAAATATACTTTTGGCTGCCCGTATTAGCGAGCTTAAACAGTAATTAGATACGATAATAAAGCGAAAAGTACGTAAGAGGAAGCGGATCTAGTACGGGGGTATAATAGAATATAGCGTAGGGTTAGCTAAAGTAGCTACTAAAGTATCTATAGCTACTTAGTAGTTAAAGAAGACGCGTAGGTTAGTGTGATACGGGTAATGAACAGGTAGTTAGAGGGTAGGTCTGAAGAGTGTGTATTCGATAAGGAGTCTAGGCTGTGTACAGCGTGTGGACCTAAGGAGGATGTTTGCCAAGCGCCAAGCGTTGCCTGAGGCAAACAAGATCACATGCTTAGCTTGGACCCTTGCTAACTCCTAATGCTCCTTACAGGCGCCTCTCTTTTAATGCCATGCCCCCATGGCACGCAATTAAACTCCTTTAACTCCTTTGTCAATTCAAAGTCAATCAAGCCTATAGGCAGGTATACTCCATCGTAGTAGAGTGCTAAGAAGCCTCGTCAAAACCCCTTCCTACTGGTCCATCGCCTACTTAGGCAGGGGAAAGAGTACTTCACTTAGCGTGATTATATGTATGTGCAGGTACACCGTGCAATTGCTCATTTCCTTATTATGTTGCTGCTTATGTAAAGCATGCAGTTGTTGGCGGTTGCCTTTTTGCCTTATAGTCAGCCTTATAGCATTCACCTTAGGGATGTTGTTAATTATTGCTTCCTCGGTCGACCTCGTTTCTTCGGTGGTTGTTACTGCAGTTGTTTATGATATTCTGCTAGCATATCGTTGTCTATGAACGACTCCTTAGGCTCCCAAGAGTTCCACTCAGGGCCATATCCTTTCCATCTAATGAGGTATTGCCTCTTGCTATAACGTATACGGTCCTTTTTAATCGCCTTAACTTCCTATATCTCTTTACTATCGGCCAGCACATCTGCCGGTTCTAACATCGTGTTAGGCGACGGTTCGCCCTCGCGATGGTAGTAGGGCTTTAGCAATGATACGTGGAAGGTGTCATGGATGTCGTAATGAGGAGGTAGCCAAAGTTGGTATGCTTATTGGCTATGTTTGGCACGGACTCTAAATGGACCGATGTATCGTGGTGCCAGTTTAGGTCGCATCTTACCGTCTAGTAAAGGATGCTTTCGAATGCGAAGGTTCACTGTGCTTAACATAACCATATCACCTTGTACAAAGGTCATCTTGACATGCTTCTTGTTATAGTACTTCTTTTGAAACTGCTAGGCCTTCTCTATGTTCTCAGTCATCTTGGTATAGATGGCTTTAACTCGTTTAGCAAACTCATAACCAGCTGGTGACTCGTGCTCTAGGTCTTGACCTCGATGTTGTTGCTGATTAAGTTGGTGTTAGTGTTGTTCCACCTGTTGGTCTTGTTGGTTGCCCGCCTCTCCTTAGGCATAGTCGGCCTCGAGCATGTTTGACAGTGGATCACCGGGTAATCGCGGGTTCTGTACGCTTATTGCGTAATATAGTGAAACCTTAGTTGATGCATGCACTGCGTTGTTGTATGCAAACTCAGCATGCTGAAGGTTGTTTATCCATTCACCTTCTTCGTCATCGACGTAGGCTCGTAGATACTGCAACAATGTTGCATTTTGCCGCTCTGTCTGACCGTCAGTTTATGGATGAAAAGCAGTAGATAGACGCTGCTTAAGTCTAAACTGTAGACACAGCTTATTCTAGAAGTGACTCGTGAATAGCGATCCTCGATCGCTAACAATGCCGTCAGGCACACCCTATCGTGTACTAAACACACGTTCGTTAAGGGCGTATACCATGTCAATAGCTGTCCAATCCTTTCTTACAGGGATGTATATCGCTTCTTTGCTAAACCTATTAACAACGACCAATATCGCATCGTAGACGTCGTTGCTATTGCGTTTCTTAGACGCTAGTAACCCTGTAATAAAGTCCATAGTAAGCTCTCTCTATGGTTGTTTGGGGATTGGCAATGATTGCAACTCGCCGAATAGCAACTTCTTCGGTGCCTTTGTACGCTAACACACAGCGCATCCTTTGATATATTCTTTTATGTCTTTGTCGCTGTTCGGCTAGTAGTAAAACCGGCTCAATAGTTCATGCGACTTTGTGCTGCCATAGTGGCCAGCTAGCTCACCATTATGGTGGCTTTTGAGCAACTCTTGTCGCAGTGAGTGCTCAGGGGGGATGTACAATCTACCCCTATACAACAGTAGTCCGTCGCTGTTAATGCTTAAAGTCTTTATGGAGTCTTTCTTGCTGGAAGTGGCACTGTATCCTTCGGTTGCCTGTTGTCTACGAGCGCCGGCAAAGGCGTCCCTCTGCTGCAACTCGTGAAGTCGGGGGTTAAAGGCCTGGCCATCCGTGGCAAGTTCGCTTATTAGGACTCTAGCGAGTGAGCGTGGCATGCACTGTTTATGTACACCAGTGACACCAGCGGCCGGATCTTCCGCAATCCCTTAATCAGTTGCTATTGCTTGATCTACGCCATTATCTTCGGCGGGGATAACTGAGAGCGCTTTTAGCTCAACGAGCATGCGTTTATTAAGCTCGTCCTGCTGTCCGGAGCCAACTTGGCGATTCGTAACGGCCAACTTGGCCTTTAGAGTTGGGAGCAGTGTATTGACACATTCATTTATATCGTAATCTGGCCTTCGCGACGGCCTATCTGCAGGGTTGGTTAACCCTGACCTATGCTGGATATTAAAGTCGATTCCAGCGAGAAACACAGCCCATCTTGATTATCGGCTGCTGAGTTCTTTAACCTTTATAAGGCCCTTTAAGTTGTTGTAATCGGTCAGTACGTCGACCGGATGCTAGGCCTATTCGAGGTAATGCCGCCATTCCTTAAAGGACGCGACAATGGCCAGCAATTCTTAATCATAGGTTTCGTAGTTACACTCTAGAGGCTTTAACTTTCGTAAAAAGAAAGCCACAGGGTGCCAATAGTGATCGAGAGGGTCTTGTTATGACATAATGCCTGAGACTGCAAACTGTGATGCATTAGTCTTAACTCGGATTGGCAATGAAGGGTCAAAATAGTGCAGTAGGGGAGCAGCAGCAAACAGCTGCTTAACCTTATTAAACACCTGCTAATGCTGTGGAGTCCATTTCAGCGTGATTAACAGTTGTTGTTGCTTCTGTAACTTTGACTTCTTTTATTGCTGCTTCTGACCCCTAGTAAGATCAGTAAGCAGTCGAACTTTTCGTGCATAACCTTCCACAAAGCGTCGGTAGAAGTTGGCAAAACCTAGGAACGTTTGCAGCTCCTTAAGCGTAGTTGGCGTAGGCCAATCCATAATAGTCTGCACTCGGCGTGGGTCTGCCTTCACACCATTAGTTAATATAATGAAGCCCAAAAACTCAACCTCCTTTGCTGTAAAGGTGCATTTTGAGGGCTTGGTATAGAGTTTATGCTCTCGGAGTCTATCTAGCACTAAACGTACTACACGCCAGTAGTCCTCGATGTCCGGTGAGTGCGTGTATATCAATATGTCGTCTAAGTAGACCACGTAGAGGTTGTCTAGTAGGCCTGATAAGGCCTTGTTAATGTAACTTTAAAAAGTTGCTGGTGCGTTTGCTATACCAAAAGGCATTACCAGATACTCAAAGTGTCCATATCGTGTACGGAATGCTGTTTTCCATTTATCGCCTTGTCGAATACGGATACGGTAATATACATCAGCAAGATCCAATGTGGTGTAGAAGCATGCACTAGACAAGCGATCTAGGGTTTCACTAATCAGCGGTATTGCACAACGATCTTTAATGGTCACCTCGTTGATTCCTCGGTAATTAACGTATAGCCGTAGGCCACCGTCCTTCTTTGGAACAAAGAGGATTGGTGCACCAGCTAGACTGTTGCTGTGTTGTATCCTTCCATTTGTAAGGTTCTCTTTAATGTATTCACGCAGGATGCGTAGCTCCCTCTCATTAAGCTTGTATAGCGGACCAAACGGTAGTTCTTTGCCAAGTATCAGATCAATCTTATGATCAGTTAATCGGTTTGGAGGTAGCATCTTGGCTCGTGTGTGGTTAAAGACATTAGCGTAGGTATTTAGTAGAGCTTTTGGCACACGCTTTTTAATGTCGTTAGTGTCGGTTTTGTCATCAGTTGGAAGTTCACCGTCCGTTGTGTCCGTTAGAACGGCATAAGAGAGGTCCTAGATATAGCCGACAGATATCGCTTTCTTAACGTCACTGTCTTTAATCTGTTTGGTCTAAATGTCAGTAGCACAGGTAATACCAAACCTCTATTTCATTGAACCAGTGTCAATGACAATGCCATATTGGTTAAGAGTAGGCATGCCGATAAGGATATCGGTTGACATGCCTAACATGTCGACACTGTATATATTAAAGTCCATAATGCGCTCCTCTCTAAGGTCGTCTTTTATAATTATGTGAACATAATACAAGCCATATAATTGGTAATGCTGTCCATTGAACCATGCCATAGTTATAGCGCTATTGTTGACTCGTCGTAGGTCAAGTTGCTTAACTAATGTTGATAATATAAGGGCGGTTGTGTGGTTACTAGTATCCAGTATTACACGAGATGTATGCTGCGTGTCATGCGTTGAATGAACTAGACACTCTCGTGTAATTGCTAACATAATATCGGTAGTCTTACGTCGCACAAGGCCAACAACATGTGTAACGCTTACTCTTTTCCCTGCTTGTCGGCTTTCTTGTTAGCTGCTGCCTTGGCAGCGGCAGCGACTTTGTCTGCATTGATGGGCTTATCACACTCGGTTGAATAGTGCCCCACTACATCGCAGTTGAAGCATTTGACTCGTAATACTGAGTTGTCCGCTGTGCCAGTTGCCTTATATACTCGTCCTCCGCGACCTCGTCTACGGCTCCTTATTTAACTGTTTCCACGGCCGCGCCCGCGGGGATTGTTGTCATTACTATTATGATATCGTCTATTGCTGTCTCGGACGCCTCCATAAGGATGCGTGTTGTGACGATGACCTCGCTGTTGGTGATGACCTGGGTTATCGCTGCGTCCCCTGCCTCGTTCTGCCTTTTCACGAATGCGATCAGCAACTCGCTTTGCTTCAACCTTTTAAAGTTCTGTCTCAGCAGCAGAGACAAAGGCTTCTCGTGTGACTGGATTATGGTCATACAGGCCAGCATGAATGCTCCTGTGAAATTTGAACCGGTTGTTCATAATCCAAACAAGTCCTTCTTTGACCTTAGCTGGCATATTAGCCTCGTGTGCTCGCAGCCGTTTATTGAACTCTCGAGCTGTCTCTCCGTCCTTTTGGTAGCAACGCTGGTAGTCTCTTGCAGCATCGCTTTGTCTCATTTGTAGGTTGCCCAGGCAACCTAGTATGGCATCTTCATATGCAGCCCATGTGAATATCTGATCTTAATCATTTGGCCTCGTAGCCAACTGGTTTTCAAACCCAATGTTGGCATCTCGCTAAGCTGACCGTGCTAGTCCTTTAAGATATTGAGATGCGAAGTCGATGAGGGCACGATCGTTAGGAAACTGCTGTCTACTAAGACGGCGTACTGTCTTTACGTCTTGGATGTGATCTTCGTATTGCTGACGGTTCTCAGCCTTGTAGACTGTGATACCCCGAATCTTGGCATCTTTAGGCGTCGATTAGTAAGCCTGAGCAACAACTTGCTGTTGTTGCTAGTTGGTTTGTCGGTATCGTTGCAGTGCCTCAGGTAATGGGCCTGGCGGTGGACTAATACCCATGTAGAATCGCATTTCTTTAAGCTCTCGAGCCTGTTTAAGCTCAGTAAGCTGTGCTCGTAGGGCTTCAAGTTCTTCATTGCGTGCTGTTAATAATGCACGAGTGCCTCCACGCCCTCCAGCACGAGACGTGCCTGCTTAGTTGCTTTCAGCTATGATGATACTAACGACAATAACAGGCTAGCGGATGTCCGGAATTGACCAGTTCTGCAGCGCAACGATATATATGGTTAGCTTATTGCTTGATTCGATGATCCGTAGCGATCCGGTGCACTAGTTCATGCAGTATTTGATAGAGATCTTGATAAGTCGTCCCGGGCGCAATATGCCACTTTCTTCAGTTTTAAGCTGTAGTTCTTCTTACAACGCTCTAACCAGCCGTTCGCCTTAATAGGTGGATCGAATACTCTGTGATACGGGTAATGAACAGGTAGTTAGAGGGTAGGTCTGAAGAGTGTGTATTCGATAAGGAGTCTAGGCTGTGTACAGCGTGTGGACCTAAGGAGGATGTTTGCCAAGCGCCAAGCGTTGCCTAAGGCAAACAAGATCACATGCTTAGCTTGGACCCTTGCCAACTCCTAATGCTCCTCACAGTTAGTTAGTCTTAAATAGGCCTAGCTAGCTATACGGTATTATAGTAGCTACGGAGGGATTAGGTATAACGCTCGAATATACTAAAAGGATACCGAAGAGTCTTCTAAATCTAATAAGAGTATAATATTTATAGGTTCTTTATTTAATAGTAATAAAAATAAATAATCCGTAATACGAGTTAGTTATACTAAGAAATTTTAACTAGCTTAGTAGTATAACTAGCTTAGTAGTAGAATACGTTACTCTATATTAGTAATTACTAACGTACTCGTAGTTCGGTCTTACCTTATATAGATAAGGGTATACGTTCGTAGACCCTAAGTATAACTAAGCGAACGAAAAATATCGCTAGAGTAATAGAAGTAATCTAGGTCCTTATATAGGCGAGCGAGGCTTAATATCTAATACTAAGATTATAGCTATTATCGCTAAGAGGAATCTTAAACTAACGCCTCTTTCGCGATAAGACGGTTATAATAAAACAAATAACCTAGGATAATCAGTAGATTGGATATAATAATGCGTGAAGTATACAGCAGAAGAGGCAGTATATAAGTAGCCGTTGCTTCGGAGGAACAATGTCTTAGTCGATCGATCTCAATGCCATCCCGCCAACATAGCTCCCTATCACACCGGCCTCTTCAGGCTGACATACTATACGAAGACAAGTTCTTGAACGTCATTCTCGTCAGCTGGCCAACATTGTCCGTCCATGAAATCGTAGATGTATGCATGCCCAATGATTCGTAGGCCATCAAAACATTGCCGCACGATGACCGGAGAGAACATTCCCGCGATTGCTGCAATTTGATCTCCTGCCTTCACTCCGTACGGCGCCATTCCTATGGATCCAGAAGCTGTGCGGAAGAGGGTTTGATATGGGGCAGACTTCGTGACGAACCGGTACAGTCTTCGAAGGCTGGTATCCGTTTCTATCTTTTCAAGGACCTCACGATCGATGTGGACCTGTCTTGACGTGGTTCTAGAGAACTCTACAGCTGGCTGTCCTCTTGCGCCAAGTAAAGTGTGCCAAAGCTTGTTCAGACACTCTTCGTCTTGGTCGAGGATACTGAGCTCCCAGACCCATGCACACAATGTGGAATTGAGAGCGTGGCGCTGTCTCTCCGATTCGTACTTGTCCGGAAAACCAAGGAACTCGAGCAAGCAACGCAGAGCTCGAATCTGCCAAAGACCAAGAAGTAATGAGATGTCCTCCGGAACTTCCTCTTTCAATTCCCAGAAGTCCGCCGGAACGGGATCGTTTAGTTGCCATTCTGGTGTATCGGGGCCAAGATCTTCATCTGAATGTATGAGGCTCAAGGCAGCTCGAGCGGCCACGGATCCAATTATTCGACCGCGAACTCGCAGATGTCGCTTGCCACTGTCAAGCTTGAATGTCTGCTTCGAGGTTCCAGCTACACCTACGTGTCGTGCACTCATGTGGTGGGAAGCATGCGCGTGCTTATTGTGAGACCAATCAGGCACCCAAGATGGTAATCCAGGGAGCTCGGTAGGTAATCCAAGATGCCGTAAAATATCGATGGTGTTGCTGTTTTCGACGATGGCGACAGTCGTGCTCCAATACACCTCCGATGCAAGTAGGGAATAATCTGGTCGCGGTAAAGTCAAGCCCAAATCAGTGAGTAGTCCGTAGATTGCGTAGACATTGTCATGGGCTTCTTTTGTTCTAGAGTATCGAGATTGCTCCATCAACGTTCCAGGATCCACGCCGTTGATTGCATGTTGGAAAACTTTGAGCATGTCGTGAAGAGCACTGGCCACCTCACGAGCTCTGATTGTCCAACGGTCGCCCGTCATTAGATCGATGCCATTAAGGACTTTCATGAATTGATTGAAGGAGACTTCCATGGTACCGTAGTGAAAAGTAGCGTTGTTCGCCCGTACGACTTCTTGGACCACCCAAAGTCGCTTGAACCATGGTATCTCCCATTTGAATTCAGAGAGCTCTAGTTAATCGTCAGCAAATCCAGCGAATGTCTTCTATGATGCGTTGATGAAACGAGCCTTGCAACGGAGCAGCCTCTAACAAAGCAGCAAATAGATCTAAACGAGACGCTCCCTTGATGTCCACGAGAGCATTCGCAGCCTCTCTGATCCATCCAAGTACCAGCATATGCTTGCCTCGAATCACTTCTTCGTCCCAAAAGGGGACAATCTTCGGCGTCAGCCACACAAGGACCCCTTCAGCGGAGGAATAAATCTTAGCCATCAGCGGAATCTGTGCATTTTTCTCGTGTTTGGCGTCGTCAAGCTGGTTGATGCAGACGGAATCGATCCACATCAGCCGAGCTGTGCCTTCTTGTGTTGGTCGGAAATGTCTCAGTGCGTCGATACAATTCTGCGTTACGGCGAGGCTGCGGCCCGAACATAGTAATGTAGCGGTGGATTTCTGGCCTTGCCATGTGTATGATATCGCCTCGTATTTTGGAACTGATTGAAGGTCACATTCGAAAAGCTCGCAACAAACAATACCGGTGTTTGCCGTGGGGCCGTGTAATCGGAGTAGTCTGATACTGCTGGGCGAGTTTAGCGGAGAGTAGACAAAGGAGTCAGTCATTGCTAGGAGGCTTTCGCTTGACACAGAACTAGAGGAGGTAGAAGAGCGCTGGAGAAGTGAGGGTGAGAAGGCACCACGATGAGGATGACGAGGCTTCATGGCGAGTCCTAGTTGAAGGTTTGGTCGCACAGCATTGCTGCACGTATTGAAGGGCGTAAACACTCGGGATTACGTTGCCCGTAGGTGGCTCGTCGTTGCCTCTCCTGTTCCCGGCATACATGTTAGATTCTCTCGCACCGACGTACGGATACATCACGATCGCGGGCACATCGAGGTCCAGCGGCGCGAATCCATAACACTGCGATTTCGCTTGTTAGTTCTCACTATAGGTTGAAGAAGTAGCAGCCTCGTGGAATGGCCACCTATTGAACAGGACTTCAGATCGAAGAGGTCCCTAACCATTCCTCGTGGAGGGTCATCGTGCTGTTTGGTGCTATGTCGTGGGTTTTCAAAGGACCCATAGCCAGTAGCGGGAGGTCAGCCATCTTGGGCAAGGGAGACACACTCAAGCCTTGTCTGTGAGACCCGTCAGATCTCTATATGCATTCAGTGTGGTGCTTATTGGTCCGATAGCAACATGGCTTCGCTACCATCATGGTCATGCAGCAAGGCTGTTCACCGGTGTGAATGTAAGCAGGACATTCGTCCATAGGAGCCCTTGACAGGCCAGCAGTCGGTCAATTTGAGAGGGATCTCTCAAGACCAAAGGTATTAGAATGTGAATCAAATATGTTGATTTACAGCACGATCAAGGTGAATTCTGGTACCGGGATCGTGTTTTCGCACTGCCGCTCGGGATCTGATCTGAAGTCGTTCAAGAAGCCGAGCGGCAAGTGGGCCCGACTTCCCGCTCCCATTAGAAGTCTTCCCCACCTGCCGCACACTCCCGCCTGCCGCACAGCTGTACACTGTTCAGCACTATATCTTCAACACGGTCGCATTCACGCAATACTGGACGGATTGTAGTCATTGTTGGTGCATATGAAAGCGCTGGATGCGTTCTTTAATCTGATGTAGAAATCATGTTCTGTATCGCAGTGGCAGTTGCGCACTGCGTAAAGCCCTACTAGAAGCCGAACTACTAGCTTTCTTGGTTAGGGTGAGCACTACGTCTTGCTCGGGCGGTTGTTCGAAGACAACACGCCGGAGAGGGTTCTTAGCCTTCTTGACACTCTCCTGCAGGTTGTTGTTAAGCTATCTTATAGCCTAATTATTCACCTTCTTTATCTCCTTCTTATATACTTCCTTAGTAAGCCTAGCCTTCTTTTCTTTAGCTTCTAGTTACCTCTATATAGCCTATAGTTACTTAACACTTAGTACGTATTACTTCTTAAGTGCCTTCTATACCTTCTCGTCTTGTTTACGAGCCGCTTCTACCTCCTTCTATTAATCCCTCTCTTACTATATCTCTCGAGCCCTCTATAGCTTAGAAGGGCTATAGAAAGTAGTAGTAGAGCCGTCTTCTACCCTTACTTATTTAAACAACTTCTTACCTCGTTTACGGCGCTTCTGTTTATTATATAGAGCCTGTCTTAGTCTATTAACTTAAGCTAGAAGCAACGAGTTCTTAGCTATAAGAGTACTAACCTTACTACGGAGGTTTAGTACTTTCTTAGTATTCTTATACCTTACTTCTTTACGTATTAACGTACTAATCTTCCGCTAATCTTGTATAGTAATTAAGCTACTCGTAGAGGGTCTAGATACTATAGAAGGGCGTAAGGACTCGTTTAAACGGTAGACAGGCTTCGGAAGCGGCAATTTAGATAGGATAACTTCTAGCTCGAATAGATTAATACCTGTCTTCTTAAATACTAACTCTATATTATAAGGAGTTAATACTAGTGTCTAGGCTTACTAGAACAGTTAAAAGAAGGTTCGCTTTATAATACCTTATATAGCTTATAACCTATATAGATAGGCGTTTAAAGCCGTAGAATATTACGAGGTAAGAGGTACGAATACGGACATATCTAGCGGCTATAATCGATAAGTAAAGTGAGGCGGATAGACGCCTACTAATATTTTCCGTTTAAGAGCCTAGTTAATAAACTTTATAATTA
>QQNG01000066.1:0-11884 GCA_003666085.1 Pseudocercospora crystallina | reverse complement strand
CAGTACACAGGAAGTCCTCGAAATCGCGAGGGCGGCGGAGAAGGCAACTGCGGAGAAAACTTCACGCAAGCGACGTCGCAATGGCTCAGTAAGCGTGGAAATTGAGAAGGAGACTGAGAATGCACTTGAGAATGTATCTAGCGACTCAGATTCCGACTGCATTGCAGTCGCGCAGCGTGTATCGAACTGAGAGTGTGGTGGTCCAGGATTTGTGTCCCGCTTCTACGCGTGTCCCGCTTCCCCGCGGATTACGTTAGCAGCTCTGAAAATCGTGCTCGCCTGTTCCTAAAATTCGAAACGCTCCCTTATTGTCCTCTACGTGCAACTATCTATGGCTCTACGGGCGGATTTGTGTATATCTACGTTGTATATCGTCGTGTGTTGTGCGGTCTCGAGTGCTCGAGTTGTTTAAATGCCCGGAGTCAAGCCCGACTCTGGCGTTTGCGCGGCGGCGATGACGACCTCGAGTGCGCCACAACTACTGCACTATAATACACCAAATTGAAAATGTAGCATGCATAGACCTTCGGTCTATAATGGAAACTGTAACGGGCGCAGTACGACGTGTAGTTGCTGTACATCTCGGTGCGCGATTCCTACTGACGATTCCCACTGACGCTCCCATACAAAAAATTCCGCGCTTGCCGAATCGGGCTGCGACTTCAAGTTGAAATCACCCCTTCCTATTGGTTAGGGCGGTTGTTGGTGACCGATTTTCCGCACTGATGTATAAGTTGGAAGGGCACAAACCTTACAAGCCCTGTGGTTTATAGGTATGTCTGGAACCCTGATAGTGTATTAGGTCACGACTTTGGCGATAGGCTGTGAGGACGCTATTGAGTTGTGCCTATACCGATGCGCAGTGTCAATGCCGATGTACTGTGTCAATGCCAATGGCTCGTGTTAATGCCGATGCATTGCGTCAATGCTGATGCACTGTACCAATGCCGATACACGATGTCAATGTCAATGCTTCGTGTAAAGATCAATGCTCCGTGCCAATGCCGATGCTCTGTGTCAATGCTGATGCTCTGTGTCAATGGCGAAGCTCCGTGCTCTTGTTAGTACGCGGTATTCATTTCCATACGCTCTACCGGCGCGAATGCGAGGTATTGGGAATAGAGGAGTTGGGGAAACATGCAAGTTGGAAGCGATAACAGCAGATGAAGAGAGGACTAGGGCCGAGATTGCCCACCACCACAAGGAGTATTAGGGTGTTATATGTAAAAGCCGCAGGTACGAAGCTAAGATGCGACGCGAACATGACCAACTGCGCGAGACTGAATCGGCGTACGGCGTAACAGTGCTCGGCGGTCGTTGCTCAACAGAGGTTTCAGTGATACGGTAACAGCGTGGCAGCCTGCGATCCAAAGTAAAGAAGCTTGATGAGGTACATCGTCTCCAGATGTGTCGTCGAGCACTTGTACGGCTTGAAAGCCCACGCGGCCACGCTCTTCCAAAGATGCAGACCATCAAGGCCTTCCTTTTTGTTTCCCATGGCGGAGCAGAGCCAGTTCCAAATAGCACCGTGAGAAGCTGTGCCGATTTTCATCGCGAGGAGCGCGGCGACGGATGTCATGACTAAAGAACGCTCGACGGAGCACTGTGGTTTCTGGCCAGAGTCTCGATTGGTGACGTACGATGGGGCCTTGTACTTGGTGGCACTGTGCTTCACTTCCCACCGATCACAGAGGGCCTGGGGCCAAGAACACGCCCAGCATCCGGAGAAATTCAGCTTCTGGGCATCCAGGTGCTGCTGGCGGGTCTCCTTCAGTTGCTCGAGGATGGTTTCATACAGCGCCAGGGAGTCTCCTTGGTGCATGAGACAGCGGTCAGCAGTGGCCTCACGGCCGGAGGCCCAACAGAGCAGACAACTGTAATGCGAGACAGTATCCATAATGCTGCGAAGCATACGAAGGTCGATTGGATCATCCGAGACACGGATCCGGTGGTGACGTTTAACACGGCGCAAGTGTGCTTGGTGCTCCTCGTGAGTCTGCGTGGCGGAAGTCATGCCGGGCGTGGTAGAGGGTGATGGTTCCTCCTCATCGGCACCATCCTCCAAGCGACGTTTTGTGGAGGAGCGGGAAGCTTGCGAGCCAGATGAGAGAGGGCTCGACTCCATCGTCATGGCCTGTACGTCGTCCAGCAGTGGAGTGGTGTGCGACTGCGACTGGGTCGGCAGCGGCGACGACGGCTCCTGCGTGGCACGTCCGGCACGTGAGTCAGACGAGGTACCCGACGAGAACGAAGAGGCAGTGACGGAGATGGCAGTGCCAGGTTCAGGAGCGAAGCGAAGCAGATCATCGGAATAGTCCGTCACCGGTGCGCAGACGTCGCAGGGTGTTTCGGCAGGAGGTGAGCATGGTCCACGCGTTGCCCCATCCAAATGCAAGTCCAGAGGAATGCGACAACAAACGGCACCTGAGAGGAAGATCAGCATGGGCTTGGCAGGCGGTGGACATGCCGGATACTGGACCAGCCCGGTGGAGGTGGTCTTCGGAGGACGCATAGTGATCGCGGGAGACAGAGTACCGTCACGACCAGCTCGTCCGGACTCCTGGCTGTAGGATTCCAAGGTGGCGCGAATGGCATCGTGGACGAGAACGTATATGCCAGGAGCGTCGATGCCGAGCCCCACAGCGTTGGTCACCGCCACCAGAGGTAACTCGCCCGATACCAGTCGCATGAGGATGTCGCTTTTCTCAGCAGCATCGACTTCACGAAAATATGTCTCACAACCGAGCAGTGCGCCGACGTAACGACAGCGTTCCACAGAATCGCAGTAGACCATAATGCAACCACGGCGCGCTTGTGTCGAGTGATGACGAACAAGGGTTTTCAAGCATCGATCACGGTCGGGCGTCTCGTACTCCAGAACGCGGTAGGATATGTTGCGGCGGGTCGTAGACTCTCGAATCAGAGTGACGTCGGCCTCGGGAATCTGGAGCTTGTCGAGAAAGAGTTGATAATCTGAAGGAGGAAGGGTGGCCGTCAAGAAGACAATCTGGGTACCGAGGTCCTGTAGACTGCAGAGCTCCAGCACACGAGGGCGCCACTGAGCATGGCTCTCCATCACAACATGGCACTCGTCGATCACGATTCGGTCGAGAGTGCCTTGCGCAGCGACGTGGTTGAAGAAAGTCAGGAAGGCGGTCTGTACCGCGGCCTCTGGGGTGACAAGGACGATTTGTGCATCTCTGATGGCGGCGCGATCTGGCCACACGCCAACGCGAAGACCCCGGTCGCGGCAACGACGAGCGTGATCCTGGATAAGGGCAACCAGAGGAGCCACCACTACGGTGACGCCGTCGAAGGAGCAATAGGCCGGGAGCTGAAACAAAAGACTCTTCCCGCTGCCAGTGGGCATGACGGCGAGGACACGAGGCTTGCGATCTTGGATGATGTTACGGATAGCTTCCGCCTGACGCCCACGGAACTCACAGGCAGGTTCCCGGAGGAAGGTGGAGAGGGAGTGATGAATGTTAATCTGAGAGAGGCGGGCCCAGCGCTCGGCGGCGGAGGTGCTTGCCCGAGACGTAACAGGAAGAGCAGGGCCAACCGCAGAAGGCCAGGAGAGGAGGCGATGCCAGTGCTCGCTCATGCGACGATGAGACCGAATTTCGCTCCGAGTTCCAAGATCAGACTGGTCGGGATGAAAGGAGTATTCCATGTCTTCGATGCGTAAGCTGTGCCCCAGTTGGGTGCGCTGCTGCCAGGCGTCGGGATTGCGGTTGGAGTCTATGTCTTGCAGGGCGATTCGGACATCGTTCTCGTTGGTGGTTTCAGCGACGAGTGTCGGAAAGGCCTGCCGCCACTGGGAGACACCAATGGCAAAGCCACCGAGGGTAAGGAGGTGGCGACGCATGAGGCCGGTGATGCGAGAGGTGTGCCAAAGCCCGTCGATAGGGAGAAAGCGCTGATGCATTGATGCGCCCACAGACAATTGGCGGTTGCGCCTGGCGCGTTGCAGGGGGCGGGTGGTACTACTGGAACAGTCAGTGCTGGAGCAAAGACGATGTCGCCAGGTGAGGTAACGAGATCGAAGGGAAGTGATGTGAAAGTAGGAAGTAGTGGAATAACGACAGGGATGGTGACATACCGAAGAGGACGATGGGAAGCGTGCTCCAGCTCTCCGTTCTCCAGCTGTTCTATCACGGAGTCTTCAGCTTCATCCCCATCTTCAGAGCCCGGGTGGTAGTCCGAATGGTCGCCGTCGCTGACGTCCTGGGGATGCACAGGGGTGGCGACGGCTGCTACAACACCAACACATCAGCGTGGATAGAGCGAAACGTCGTACGCCGCTTCGGTGTTGGAACGAACCTTGTCTAGACGGCCTAGCCCGAAACGAGCGAGCATCAGGCGCATCACAGTCTGCCACATCATCGGAATCATCCTCCTCCTCGCCGGACGGAGACACATCGCGGATTTTGCGAAGATCTGGGTGGGGCTCAAAGAGGTAGTAGCTGTAAGTCAATTGACCCCGACCTAAAGCTAAGAGCTTGTTGTGGAAAGGCTCCACGAGAGCGAGGTAGTAGAGGATGAGATGCACTACTTCTCTAGAAGGATAGAGGAAGACGTATTTGTCCGAGCTGGTCTTGTTGTAGAGCATCGCGAGCTGGAGGAGTCCTTCATGGACGTAGACGTTGCGCCGGTCACGTCCATTTTCGTGAAAGAGGACGCTTGTGAGCTCCGTGCCCCGGGCTGGTCCGCCAGAGGTAAGGTGGATGAGGACGCACAACTCTTCTTTGAATTGCCTTACTAAATCAAAGCTTCAGGGCTCATCAAATTCGCCATTGATGATTTCCCGCACCTTCCGACATCGAATGCGAGTGATTCGTACTACGCGTCAGCCTGTCTTCAGTCTTTCGAACAATGGGTCGCTCGCCATCTATAACATTTCATAGACGATTATGAGAGACCAGACGTATGCGAGAAATTGGAGGAGCTCTTGTCCCGATATCATGGTTTGTCTTGCGCTTACTATACTGCCGATAACCCAGAAGCCAAGTCCAATATGATATTGGTCATCTTTGAACTCTGGATGGCTTGCGACAAAGCTGTGGTCCGCATCTGTCTACTTCTCGTGAAATACGACCCGGGTATCCCTGCACAGGTTCTTCAGAGCCTGATACTGCCAAATTTGGAGCAGATGGCGAGGATGTCAGATGTGGAGGCGTACATTAACGACCGGGCACGAAGCAGCATGCGACCAACCAAGTCTTTGTTTGACACAGTAGACGCTTAAGGATTTGCTGTGCAATACTACGATCAGTCCGACATGCACAAGTCCCTCTTCTCCGTCATCGAAGCGGAAGCGGAGGAAGCTCGCCGACGGAAGAAGGAAGAATATCGAAGTACCATGAGCGAATACCACCGCCTTGGTGCGCTCTGCAGTCGCACTGAACACTGCAAAGAGACGAGAATTGTTGACAGCTGGTGCGAACCCCCAGAGACCGAAGACGTGCACGTTACGAGCAAATGTAACAAATGCCGCTACGAAAACGAGGGCAAGGATCTTACCATTGGAGTTCACGAGTGGCCGCTTCCCGCAAACCAAGTCGAGTCGAAGGCTGTTGTATTTGAGCTGGCTCTCAGTACCGACTTGATTCAAATGACCCCCATTTGACCAGTAAGCACTTCGTCCAGCCGGGATCCCGAAAGATTGGGCTTCTCTCCGAAAGCAAGTCGGTCTGCGTAACCCACTATCGCAGCAAGGCAATTGCTGCCCTCCGAGAATCAGACTTGTGCGTAAACAATGGCCTGTAGTACCAATACTATGACAACTCTAATTACGGATAGATTGGCCCACTGGTCTTCAGAGATGAAGTCGCGCGTGCCTGCACTTATTCTCTACCTCACCCAGCGTTACAAAAGTACATTTCTTGCACCGCTTCCAATCCCGATGGAGTTGGCCCAAATACCGTCATTGCATCCCAGGATACTTGCCCAGAGAGCATGACACTCGCCGAGTTCACAGAACTCACTACGATACCGTTAGGCCATTACATTCAGTGGCCAAACATCGTTCTGCAATTGACGATGCCCGGTGTGGACTTTAAGAAGGTGGGGACTTCATTGGTTATTCTCTAGTGCATTTACCAGGCCGGTCCGCCTAGCGTGGTGCGCTCTGTGTTACGACGATCCCACGTAATCTTCAATGACGATGACAAAGCCTTCTTCATCCTCACATAAGTCTCCCTCACTATCCAGCGTGTGAAGGAGAATCGGGAGTCGGCACAAGCTCTCGGCACTTTCGTTGCCATTGCAGCTCGCATTTTATCCCTTAACAAGAATGCTGAAAGCGCATCTCTGAAGTGCTTAGAGACCGCTCGTCACATCATAGCTTGCTGGCTGCAATCCCTTCGTGACAAAGCTCATCAAGCTACAGATTACGACGATCGGACAGCTTTCGCTAACAAGGCCGTCGAGGTGGCTTCAATCTGTACGACGACGTACGATGTTGACGACAAGGTCCTTAAGGGTATACTGAAGTTGTCATCGAACGTCTCCATTCTTGTGTAGGCTTCGATTGTCATCTATAAGGGTGAGTATAGCCAAAGCGCTCTAGAAGGCGCTCGTCTTGCTCGACTCGCCCTCCGATTTAAGCGACTACTCTTTCGCAGCTATGGATTCCTCGCTAAGAACGCTGTGAGATCGAAGATACTGTCAAGAAGTCGTGGTCGGGCTACGGTCCCGGAGTCGGCGGCTGGAACATCGTATCGAAGAAGGTCGATAACTGGATTATAACAGACATGGCCCGGACGTAAGGTACTACCATACGCGTGCATTACAATCTACTTACTTACGAATTGCTCGTGAACGGATTGCCTCTGGACCAACCTCCTAAACAGTACCGAGACAGATCCTTGTTCTCTATCCTATTTAGTAAGGCGCTAGTGGAGGTCATGCCTGTATTAGCCGCTGGTTTCTAGTCTTCGACGAAGCGAGAATTTGAAGGCTACGAAGTTCAGCTCGGCATAGCCTCTCTAGCCAATGCTCCCTATAAGGAACTTATCGTCTAAGCCAAGCGTAGAGATACGACGTTTAAAACCCTCCTAAAGAAAACGTTTTAGGGGACCTTCCCGTCTAGTTTTGTAGAGGACTACGTCTATTAGTACTATTCTGAATGCGATTCTGCGGAATTTGGCCTAGTATAGGACCTATAGAGTCACAACTCTATAGCTCAGTAGACATTAAGGCGGTTAACAGATCGCTTAGGCTAGCGTCTTACTAAAGATGGTAGCTCGCTCCTTAGTCTTAGTAGTAGGACCTTAAAAATAGTCGGCCAAATTCTTAGTCTATTAGCTAACAGCTCAGATATCTATATTGTTTTATAACCGTCGGAGCGTCTTATTTATATTAAATTGCTACATCTGCGATATAGCTTTAGACTTCATTAGGAAAATCTCTCTTTATAATCTAAAGAGTTCCGCTCTATAACGTAAACCGCGGTGTACTCGGACACGCGGGGTACTCGGACATATACGTATAGCGTGATTAACTATTCGTAGCTAGTATTGGTACTTTATAGCCCGTGATACATAATACTTACAGTCAAATTCACGATATAGCTATTATATCTCTAATATAGGAGGTTCAGTTAAAGTTGTACTAATAAACCAAAAGTAGTAGTAGAGTATAACCCTACTTAAGGTGTACAAAAAAATTGATCTATCTTTAGAGGTAAAACAATCAAGAAGTGTATAAGGCCGTATACTAAGCTAAGAATAACCTATCGAGTGAATTGACGTTATAAAGGATAATAACAATACTTACGAGTCTAGGAATTAGGGATAGGGTAGAAAGAGAGCGAACAAAACTTTTGGCCTACTTAGACTTTTAGTTTAAATAATTACTATTAAGATAAAGCTACTTGTCTAAAGTCTTAGCAAATTTTGTGTCCGAGTACCCCGCGTATCCGAGTACACCGCGGTTCACGTTATCTATGATTCTAGTCTAAGTGGCTTTTAGATTTCGCGGTAGCCCGACGAGGTCCGTAGAGCGGTCTACACGTACATTACTAAGTTCGATCTAAGTCGCGATAAGGTCACGGCCGTAGAGAACGGCGTTTTCTAGACTAAGACTACTAAGTCGTATCTCCTTCTACTCCGCGGAGTTATTGCTAGCGGCGTTCTGGTATTTACTCTTAGGCAGAAGAGATAGCGTGTCAACTATAGACCTACATCCCGCTAGCCCCCTACTAAGCTAGTTGTCCTATATAGCGAAAGACAGCCTATTACCTAGGTCTAAGTTTAGCTATCCCGACGTTGTTATTACGCTTACGTCTCTTTGTTACTACTACGATAGGCTCAGTAATAATAATCTTTTCGTCGTATTAGGACACCTAATAGACTCTGATTAAGTAGACATCGATTACTAGTTATAAGTTAAGGATTCTAACGGCCTTTCCGCTACTTTTAAGTAATTGTAAGGTATTAATCTAAAAGACCGGTCCTAGTATGTCTCTAAGTTGTTTCTAGCCCTACGCTATAGGAAGAAGCTTATCGACTATTTCCTGTCTTATTATGTCTTCCTAAGGAGATAAAAGAGTTCCCTAACAAACTTTCCGCCTCTAGCTAGGACATCGGTAAGAGAAAGAATCGCGTCACTACTAGCTTCTCCGGTACTAATAACTCTCGACTACTACTGCCTTTCGATGTTAGCTATCTTAACCTCGAGTAGTAAAAGTATACTAATACTCTTATACTTAACAATATCCTCTAACCGGAGGTCTTAGTAAAGCTAATAGCACGTGTTAGGTAGGACTCGTTAGACGTAGCGGATCTTTTGGTAACAGTTAGTCACCTTAACCTACCTATAGAGGTTATCCTTAATGTTAATGCCCAAATTCTAGAACTTAACAATTAAGAAGTTGTAGCGACGTAGCTATAGAAGTACAATACGACTAAAGAGGCCGTAGTCTTTGTTAATAAATCTAATAAGCTATACGTTATTAATCGATATAGCCGAATCGATCTAATACCGACGTCGCCTTTCGTAACTCGTCTAGATTTATGCCTTGTCTTTCTTAATAAAGCGTATACGCGTAGTATCGATTTGTAACTACTATCTATATATAGAGCGGCGCTTACGCTAGGCGCCAATCTAACTAAGGACCGTCTCGTCTAAGCTGCTATACGTATAAGAAAATTAGGTAAGGAACAAAGTGTTGTCTTCGCAATTTTAGAGGAGATTTAAGCTAAGATCCTTAAATACACCTTAAAATCGGAGCCGAGCGCTATCGCGGTAGAGGATACTCTCCTCTAGTCTATAAAAGAGACCTACACGGAAGTCCGCCGTAGTATACCCCTTTTAGCTGTTTAAGGCCAGCGCTTTGTCTGCTAGGAGAAGATATAGAAGGCTATACGTTGTAACGGTAAGACCAATTTAACTAAGAAGTACGCCGAGAAATTTCTAGAGGAAGAAGCGTAGACATTAAACGACCGCTACCGTCTACGCTAATCTAGTAACTAGCCGATCTACTTAAGTAATAGTACAGATTTGAGTTTGAGGCGAATCGCTAATCGCTACCGCGAGTTCAACGACCTACAATTCAACTCTAGTACGCTATAAGAAGAGTAAGAGCGCGAACTGTCGCCGGAAGTCGAGTAAGAGCGATAGGTCTAGAGAGCACTACCTACGAAGCCAGCTCCGTATAGCTTGCACCCTAATGTCCGTTCTTTCGCTAATACTAGCCAATTTGTCGTGGATCCGACGCTTATATACCTGCTTTTTAATCAGTGTCCGACTCTAGTATAGCGTAGGGTCTAGGCTTTATATTGTCGTAGCTCGCTAGAGGGCGTTATCTTATAGCTACGGCGGACTTTGCCCGAACTGTCGATAAGTCGGGTAATTCCTATATCTTAGATACATTCTAGCGACCCGTCTAGTAGTTACTAGCTAGCTGTCCGAAGGGATTGAGCAGAGTCGACCGTATCCTTATTATTAGCCTATACGAGGCTAATAAGCTCTATACGCGTATACAGAATACGAAATCGACTACCCTATATATATATAAGCCCTACTACACCTCTTACTACCGCGCTCTTAACGAGCTAGACTTTTACACATTTTCGGCGGAATCTACACCGCCGGTTATACTACGTATATTGGCCGTGTAGCTAAATCTATTCGCTAAACAGTTGTATATTAGCACCTACGAGGACTATATAGAGAGATACAAGTTTCTTAGTCTTTCCTTAAAGGCGTTAACGTAAGGGGTAGGTCAGTAGGGATAGTAGGTAGATACGAACGGATCTATCGAGAGAGATAAGTAGGTTTGGGTTAGGGGAGAGTTAGGGTTAAAGAAGAGCCGGGTTAACTTCTTTAAGATCCTAATGTTAAAGATTCGGAGAAGTAGAGAGAATATCTAAAAGACGTAAATAGGTAGCTTGTTAGAGGGTAAGCTCTTTAAGGAGTCTAATTTTAATAAGTAGGGGGGACGTAACGAATAGGTACGTTTAGGAGGCCTACTTAAATTTAAGTGTTAGCTTAATTCGTAGTATATTAGATGTTTCTTAGCAGAAGTAATAGCGAGGACTACTACGGCGAGAGAGAAGAGACTAAGTTGTTTTAAACCTAAAGAAGTTTACGTAGCCTAAAGAATGCTATAGTATATCCTATTTTGCGAATTAATACTAATTTAGGGAAGCATATCTTTCCGAGCACCGGAGATAGTTTACTAGCCGTATCCGACTCTTCTCTAGAAATCAAGAGCTTTAGTGAAATTGGTAAGAGAATTTTATACCTACCTAGTAGTTTCTAGCTCTAGATAGACCCCGACATCTTTACTGTTATTACTACTACCGCCCTCTTAGTTATTACTATAGGATTCGTTATAGCGTACCTCTAGATTCGGGCTAAATGCTTCGAGGTTCGGCTCGCTTATATTATAGGATCTACTCTCGCTTACCCCCCTATATAAGTATAGCGCTATAGCAGGACCTAGCTCCGCCAAAAGTATCGGAGTAATTTCTATACTTAAATCCGGATACTATCTTATATAGTGGTACGTATTAAGGACCTTTCAATAACGGACAGCCTTAATTGCTCGATTAGCTTATTTATAATATCGCGTTATTTAGTAAAGCGTTTCTCGCCGCTCTTTAAGTCGAGCGTAGGAGGCTACTAAGCTAAATAACCCTTTTTATAGTATAGCGGACGCTCGAAGGATCTAGGATACGCACAGATATAGTAGTAACAGTAAAAGTATACGGGCTTACTATAGGTAATATACTTATCGTTATTAAAGTACTGGATCTAGCTAAGGTGTAGCGCTTTAAGCAATGCTAGCTTAGTATAGATACGCGGGTACCAAGCTTTATTGTTATAGTACTCTAGGATACGAGCTATAATATAGCCTTTACTCTCTAGCGACTATAGTGCTATACGGAACTAGATTAGCTCGTTATCGCTATTAGAGAACATACGTCCCGAGATGCCTTCGAGTATAAGCCCGGGATAAGTATAAGGCCGTTACGACGGAGAGCCTGTCTCTTAATCGCGAATACTAAAATCTAGGAATATGTCTCCTTAAGTTATAGCAGTATATAAGACCAATTTGGCGGTACGTCTAGGCGTACATAGTCGGCTAATATAGTGGCGGAGGTTTATCCCTAAGGTGTTTTCTACTTTAGTTCGTAGCGAAGTTACCGGATCGAAGTTAACGCGAAGGAATTCTAAATAACGCTCTGTCTATACTAGCTCTGATATCGTAAGGACGGCGTACGATGTTTAAGGCCGACTCGAAGGGTTAGGGTTAGGGTTAGGGTTAGGGTTAGGGTTAGGGTTAGGGTTAGGGTTAGGGTTAGGGTTAGGGTTAGGGTTAGGGTTAGGGTTAGGGTTAGGGTTAGGGTTAGGGTTAGGGTTAGGGTTAGGGTTA